>JAHLJT010000631.1:91330542-91371419 GCA_031308135.1 Acheta domesticus | reverse complement strand
CACAGTCAGTCAATCTGTCTGCTCAGTCTGTCTGACCGTCTGCCTGTCTGTCTGAGCGTCTGCCTGTCTGTCTGACCGTCTGCCCGTCTGTCTGACCGTCTGCCTGTCTGTCTGACCGTCTGCCTGTCTGTCTGACCGTCTGTCTCTGTCTGACCGTCTGCCTGTCTGTCTGACCGTCTGCCTGTCTGTCTGACCGTCTGCCTGTCTGTCTGACCGTCTGCCTGTCTGTCTGACCGTCTGCCTGTCTGTCTGACCGTCTGCCCGTCTGTCTGACCGTCTGCCTGTCTGTCTGACCGTCTGCCTGTCTGTATGACCGTCTGCCTGTCTGTATGACCGTCTGCCTGTCTGTATGACCGTCTGCCTGTCTGTCTGACCGTCTGACCGTCTGTCTGACCGTCTGCCTGTCTGTCTGACCGTATGCCTGTCTGTCTGACCGTCTGCCTGTCTGTCTGACCGTCTGCCTGTCTGTATGACCGTCTGCCTGTCTGTATGACCGTCTGCCTGTCTGTATGACCGTCTGCCTGTCTGTCTGACCGTCTGACCGTCTGACCGTCTGTCTGACCGTCTGCCTGTCTGTCTGACCGTCTGCCTGTCTGTCTGACCGTCTGCCTGTCTGTCTGACCGTCTGCCTCTCTGTCTGACCGTCTGCCTCTCTGTCTGACCGTCTGCCTCTCTGTCTGACCGTGTGCCTCTCTGTCTGACCGTCTGCCTGTCTGTCTGCCCGTCTGCCCGTCTGTCTGACCGTCTGCCCGTCTGTCTGACCGTCTGCCCGTCTGTCTGACCGTCTGCCTGTCTGACCGTCTGCCTGCCTGTCTGACCGTCTGCCTGCCTGTCTGACCGTCTGCCTGCCTGTCTGTCTGTCTGTCTTTTTGTCTGTCTGTATGTATGTGTCTGCCTGCCTGTCTGACCGTCTGCCTGCCTGTCTGACCGTCTGCCTGCCTGTCTGTCTGTCTGTCTTTTTGTCTGTCTGTATGTATGTGTCTGCCTGCCTGCCTGCTTGCCTACCCACCCGCCCGCCTGTCTGTCTCTGTCTGCCTTTTCGTCTGGTCTGTCACTGCCAATTTATTTGTTTATTTGCCTGTCCGTATGCCTGCCTACTTGTCTGCTTGAGTGTTTGTCTATTCGTGCATTTATTTTCTTCGTTGATCAGCCTTTGAACTTAAATGTGCTGTTTCTGTTTCCATTTGTTGTTGTAAGCTTTTACACAACATTATTATAGAGAAATCTAATTGGGGTTTCACGAAAGTGAAGTTTGTAGCGGTGAGATTGAAATATTTTCTTGGGTACATATTTTCTTTTGGTGATGGACAATGCTGAATGCTGCAAAAAGGCGGCTATTCTTTTGTATAGAATAAAGGTTTGATTTAACTATATTATTCGTCTAGTTTGCAAATAAGATGTAACAAATTGTGTATCAATGTATTAAAAAATGTATGATCATTGAAGATTTGCGGATTGGTAGTCCAAAATGATATATTTAAGTCAAATTCTTCTGTACTGTTTACAATGTCTAGATTCACATTTCCGCTTACAGGATTTAATCAGATTTTTTTTACCACCTCAATTGTGTCATTGACACGTTTTCATTGGTGATAATATCATCAGTAATCATTCATGTTTATATGCTTTGTTCTGATTGTGTAATGCAATTATAATGACCTGATAAAGACTAAAAAATCCTTGAGAAGTTTAGGAAATCTGAATGAAATCATGTAAGTGGGAAACATGAGAGTGTAACAAACATATAACATTAGGAAAGTGCTTGGAAAACATGCTAAGAGTTGGGAGGAACGTCTGTCTCCTTTGTCGGGTCCCTGAATATTTTCCGGGTTCATTTCAAGCAAGCGCCGGCTGGATTTGTAAGGAACACAATGTGACAGTGAGGTCTTACGACGCTGACGTTTACAGCTGCAAGGAAAATGTGAAATGTAAAATATTCTCCAGGCGAGATAATATACGAGAAGAAGAAATGTGCGTGCCTTTGGCATTATAACATTTTAAGTTGCAACAAGAAGTTAAAACATGCTTTATGACACTTTTATTTACTATTTACTCTTAGATGCTAAAAATAATCGAGCAGAGCCCTGCTTGTTCAAGTTCAAAAATTTTCTAGATTGATTAAGATAAACGATATACTAGGAAGGGGCCAAAGTTATTTCAAACGACTTCACTTCTTTAAAATACGAATTATTTTTCAAAAGAAGCCGTCAATATCTTGCCCAGGTAATTTCAAAAATTAACTATCACAAGTTTCATTCGATCTAATAAAGCATTCTTCAAAATGTTTAATTTATATAAATGAAACAGTAAGTGAATAGAGTTTATCATCAAATTGAGAACTTCATTTCCACGGCTAGGAATCTATTTTCTATAAAATGCATTAAACTAAAAAAAGAAGGCGAGGCAGAGGATTTAGAATATTTAGCTCTGAAAATGCCCCCGATATAACGTTTCATAAGATTCTACTTGCATGCATACATCATGTTTATCTTTTTGAGAAACCTTTAAGAAATGCAATTTAGAAATATTGTTTATCGTTTCCCAGGTATTTTTAGAGATATTTAAGAAAAACATCCTGCGCCTATTTGCTGAAGAGAGTTTTTCAAGAGACGGTTGATGTTTTAATAGGATACAGGAAGCATTATTAAGTTATTATTACGTAATTTTTCCGCATAATACTCAGCAAATGGTAGGCGAATGCCGGAGCAGTACCTTCACAAACGAGATACGGACTGCGATCTTTCCTTCCTCTACCTTTTCATATTTTACCCCTTACTTACGTACATTTCCATGCACTACACTACCACAAGTGCCGGGAGACCAGTCGGGAGCTTAGAGCTTGTCCCGGCTAGCGTGGTTCCCCGCTGGTAGGAGATACCTGGTTGGGGAAACCCCGCAACTATATGTTGGCCCGACAGGTATGTTGGCGCCGGATCTCGCTTTCCAGCGGGGGAAGATCACCGTCACCTCTCGCCATATAAACATACACTACACTCACGGGACTAATGACCTTAGCTGTTGATACGCTCAGAATCATTTATTCAATCTAGTGAATTGAAACGCTAGTGTTCATAGGAGTTTAGTGTGTTCGAATGCTGCGTACAATTCCCGTGACGTTTGGGCCGGGATATACCTGGTAGGAGAAACACTGCAAACCGACGGATAGGTTGGCCGCAGGATCTCGCATTCAGCAGGGGAAGATCACTAGTCATCCTCCCGCCATATAAACATCACTACACTCACGGGACTAATGGCCTTAGCCCGAATCATTCAATTCATCAATCACTCTACTGAATTGAAACGCTAAGTGTTTATAGAAGTTATCGGTTCGAATGCTGCGTCAATTCCGTGACATTTGGGCCGCGTGTGCGCCGGGCGCCCGCCGGGGGTCGTTGCCCCGCCCGCTCAAATGTCGCGGGGCGCCTCCATCTGCAGTGCGTCGTGGGCGGCGCGGACCGAGGCACGGCGTGGCGTGGCGTGGCGTGGCGGGGAGGGATGGGCTTTCGCGACGCAGAGAGAGCTCTGGAATACAAAGCCACTCCACCCACCCCCACCCCCACACCCACGCCTTTGCCGAGCCGCGCCGCGTCGCCTCCGCTTCTTCCAAAGTGCATTCGCGCTTGTGGCTCGGGGGCAGGGAACGGCAGGTCGGAGCGACAGGCCCCAGAGGGTTCATTTGCGCTTATGGTGCATAGCTTATGGCTCGGAGGTTGGGAACGGCAGATCGGAGCGGGGACAGGCCAGGAGAGTTTACTTGCGCTTATGGCTTATGGCTCGGAGGTGAGAAACGCCAGGTCGGTGCGGGGGCAGGCCATGAGAGTTCATTTGTGCTTAATGGCGCATGGCTTATTGCTCGGAGATGGGGAACAGCAAGTCAGAGTGAGGGCAAGCCAGAAGAGTTCATTTGCGCCTATGGAACATGGCTTATGGCTCGAAGGTGGGGAAGGGCTAGTCGGAGCGGGGACAGCCCAGGAGAGTTCATTTGCGCATACTGCAGAAGGCGGGGCTCAGAGGAGCTGGGCAAGGCGGGAGAAGACCAGGCGGATGCATGTCCGGATATGACACGAGGACAGGGTAAAGTGGGGTGAGGCGGGAAGAGACGGGGGAGAAACGAAGGTGAAGAAGGGGCGAAATTCCGGGGAAGCGGAATTGAAGCTGAGTGGAAGCGGGAGCGATGTAGATATGAAGAGGGGTTTTGCTCGAAGCAGGTCATAGTGGGGTCGTAAAGTGACTGAAGGAGATGGCAATGTGCAGCGGGGAGGGGGATACTGGAATGCGCACTTTATTCAGTAAACCGACCGTCCCACATGTGTGGACAACCGCCGCTTAAATTGCTTGTGTTTTCTTGCTGGAAGTGGAGTTAGACCATGTCTACTACAAACGAACGGAATGTTCATATTACTTGGTATTGAAGGAGGTTTTCAGTTACCGAAGTACCCGCAGACTTGACTCAAAGGTAGCGCTACCATTGTTTTCTCTGTGACTCTGACCATGGGGCCCTAGGGTTTGAATTTCGATGGTGGCAGATTTTCTGTTTTAACGAAATTGCTATGTTGATTACAGACACTGCCTGAAGAATTCCAGCGGTCGGCTGGTCTGATTGGTAGTTTCCGAAATATCTCCGGTCCAAACCAGGTGAATGCCGGAGTCATACCCTAACAACGGGTCATGGACCACTCCTACCTTCCCTTCGTCGTCCTCTGCCCTTATGTACACACACACACACACACACACACACACACACACACACACACACACACACTACATGTAGGGAGGCCAGTTACGAATGTAGAGGCTGTCCCGGCTGGGATGGTGCCAGATCTCATGTACCATTGGTGGGGAAACATATTTTTCGTTATATCATACACTACAGTTAAGGGAATAATGGCCACAATAGTTGACGCGCCCGGAAACGTGAAATAAAAATTTCCAGCTCTGTCGAAGAAAAAATGTAAAATAGGAATTTGATGAATAGAGACTTAGCATTTTCTTTTACGAAGTTTCTGTTACAAAAGAGTCTGCTTCCCTTTTTGTAAGAAAAGAGGAATAAATAAAGTAGAAGAAACTGTTCATGAATCTGCGAAGCGAGAACACACATTTTGATTCCTATTCGATGTCTTACCTGAATTGTATATTTTCGTTCTTTGAAATTTAATTTTTAATTTTAACTCATAAGTGACATTACAAAGAACTTGTATATTATGTGTGAAACGAGGAAAACAAACACGTTCCGCGATTCCCAATGGCATGTAGAAGCCATCTGAGACCCATGTTTGTGAATACTGAACGCGATTCTTTGTGCACAAAGAGTCGGGCTGCCCCGATGTTTTCAAATGAGGTTGTGTATTTCTATTTCGGTTTAAGACCTGCGTCGCTGTCATTTGATCTACGAGTAATCTGTTTTAGCTTTTTTCGTTGTGAAGACCTCTTCTAAAAAGAAGGCGACAAAAACAAAGTTGATGCGCATAGTGATCCACTGTTGTTCGTTTTAAGTGTTGAATCATTACCTTTTATTTATAAATTCAAAGAGTTTCATAATACATTTCACCTCCGTAAAAATCACTCGCGTAATAAAAGTGAGCTATATTTTGCTTGTTTGTAATTGTCAGGTCTGTAAAGTTTTGTATACAGGCTCGAATCATCTCATTATTTGAAACACGTTATTAAAAGATTTCGTGTTATACCTAAAAATATTACACATTTATAACGTGGTAAAAAGTCCTATAAAAAATTAACTTTCTCCTAGATTTGACTATTCGTGAAAGTTGATACAATTTCATAAAATATTTAAAAAATCAAATTAAAAAAATAATGAAAGATGGAAAATTTTGAGGCAGTAAACAAGAGTAATGTGTTTCAAAGAAAGCAGAAGAAAAGGAAAGAAAGGAAATGAAAAGCACAGAATGCAATAAAAGAGTAAGAAGAGGTAAAGGGAAGAAATGAAAAAGGAAAACGAAAAATTCCGGAAGTAAGACATTCGTCAGGGAAGACTATTCGAGCAAATGCACCTCTTTCCTTTTCCCTAGTTCTGCATTGTGCCCCTGTGAAACGAACGCGGAAGTAATAAATCATTCCGATCGCTCCCTGCACTGCTGCGCCCTCACCCTTTTTTCTGTTTGAGTGCAATGGAACTCTGACGCGCACGGACGGGATGGGGCGGTGGCGATGGTGACAGTGGCGAAGGCAGCGGCGGTCGCAGTGACAGAGGAGATGGGGACAACATGCAGAGGTTCAGAATGAAGCCTCCCGTCTACTTCTGTCGCTCACTCTACCCCGTTGTATCCATCATTCCGTCACCTCCATCACTCTCATCACCCCATCATCCTCCATCGACACCCTTCTTCGTCGATCCTCATCACCCGCGTCACCCACATCATCCTTGTCGTCCTCGATCATCCCCCGTCGACCCCATCAACTCCGACATCCTCCGTGTTCCCCCATCACCCTCATTACTCCCATCACTCTGTCATCCTCCATCGACATCCTTCTACCATCGAACTCTATCACCCGCGTCAGTGTCATCGCCCTTGTCGTCCTCCATTCGCTCCCGTCCCCTTGTCGACCCCATTACCCACAGCACCACAGCATCTCCCGTGTTCCCCCATCACCCCTTTCACCTCGCATCACCCCACCTTCCCCTCGTCTCCTCGCCTCGCCCACATCGTTCCCAGCCACCTCCGGCTGCCTCCCGCCGTTAGCTGCCTCCCATTCTCTCGCCCCCGCACCCCTCGCCCCACCTTGAACGCGTTTCCAGATAAACGCTCTCTATTAATGCGCTCTAAACACACGCTTCTATTTCTCTCCCTGTTCGAGGTGCTTGCTCTGGAAATCGTTTCACGACCTTTCTGCACCTGCGTCAGCGTCCCGCCGGCGCGTGACGTCATCACGACGTCACAGACTGCGGTCACAGCTCTGCGAGGGTCACGCCCTCTGGTGGCGGAGGCGTGGCCCCGCGCCACGCCACACCACGCAACGTCATGCCACGCCATGCCACGCCTCGCCTCGCCACACCCGCTGACGTGCAGGGCACGTCATTGGGAGGTCGTGAGGGTTAATCATGTTAATCAGGGTAATCGATCGCTGGCTGATAAGCGAATAAATTATGGGAGCCGCATGGATGCAGATTGATGGCCATGCCGCACGCCTCTCACAACGATTTCGAAAATTAAAGTGAAAAATAATTAAGAGCGCATCGACAATCAATTGGTCGTAACAAAAATTAATATTAAGATGACAAGCTGCTCTCGTTAACAAAGACATTCAATTCAATTCCAAGAAATTCAATTCAATTCCAAGTAAAATCAAAGTTAAAGAAGTATATTTACTGGAGTAACTTATCCAGAAAACGGATTATTGCGGAAACTATTTATGGAGACAATATATCTGAGATGAAAATAATCTCTGACGGAAAAAGAATGTTCCAGAAAGATCTGCTATTTTGTCCATACAAAAGGCAATACATATACTTTCCCAACCATATTCCAAAGGCAAATAGAAAGGAACAAGATGCGAGGTAGACGAAATAGCAATTGATAAATGTTATTTTCCATTCATGACCTGTTACAAATACGGAGAGGAATTTTATACCTTAAAAAATCTTGAAATATGCTTTTAAAAATATGCATTTGTGACCTCAAATATGCACCTTTATATGCAATTAAAATTAACAATATTTCATTTCCTGATTAATCTTTCTTGATAAAATTCAGGAGCAGCTTTCTTGAAATGAAAAGATAGATTTATTCTGTTTGCACAAAATATATCTTATTTCGCGGGAGAAATAATTGATGTAAATATTCTCCCAAGGGAAGTACATTGTGTGTCTTGTAACACTAATTCGTCATGGTTTAAAAATATTATATCACGAAACTTCCTACAATTATACAAGTATTTTATCATCTATAGAAAATGAAACTGTGATAAGCTCTTTGTAATCGATGAATGCTCAGAAATAATAGATCGTGTGCAAAAGTTGAAACGTTTTAGAGACAAGTCTATTTTAGGAAATATGCAAAATATGCCCCTATACGAATTACACGAATATGAACCAACAGGAAAAATAGGCCAAATATGCACTAATATGCACTAACATATTAATCTACATAGCACCCAATTCTAACCAAACGTCAAGAAATTTCACTTAGTAGGGCCATGAAGCAACGGACAAAAATATGCAAAATCATAGAAATCTGCTCCCTAGTTATAAATAATGGCAAGACTATTATCTTTTGCCTAATTAAATTTGCAAGACATAATTTTGCCTAATTCATTCTATTAGAAGAAGATGAAGAAGAAATGAGTTCCGATTTGATTCCTATGATTGCAACAATTTTATTTTAAATTCCAAGATCGGTCGAAATAAAAAGTTAAGCACGTGCTTCTGAATTAGTTACAGTTAACTTCCGGGCACAGACTTCAACTAGAGAAATAAAAAAAGTTTTTACTGCCTGCATACGAGATCCGACAAAGAATAAATTGATAATGACACACAGACCACAATACAAGAACCGAAACAATTTCCTCAATCATTGCTCTAGTCGGACCTTGAAGGTTTTACTCAAGCGGTTATGAAATGTCATACCACCCGCCACTCATATGTCCGCGCTTAACTAGTCTGAAGGCGGCAGGCCAAGACCCTAGCGGAAACGAACTTGCCTCTGGCGCCTGCACCAGCACTGCCGTTTCCATCCCACATGACGCCGCTTCCCCGCCACTTTCACCAACCCGCCACCCACGTCAGCACGCTATCCCAGCACCCTGAAACCCGCTCAAATGCCCGATCTGCCTACCCACCTCTCCAAACCCGTCGCTCCACCCGCCATCTGCGACAAATTACAATTCGTCATCCTCGCCCCCCACCACCTGCTGAACCAATGTCAACATGCCTCCCCATCAATGCAATGCCCCACATCCCCCGCTTCTGCCTTAGGCACCGAAGCCGTTCCAAGAACCCCTGCCGCCTTCCCGTCCCTCCCTCCAATTTGCCGGTTTCTCTCTCTTCAATCCATGTAGAATTCTCTCTCCCTCCAACAGTACTCTCCACCATCTTTATAGACGAAACATTATTACCAATGATACTTGAATCGTATCGACAAATTAACACACAGAACTGTGCACATTGATTCCTCTTCTGCCTACTAATGCCTTCGCTAGCATCTTCGCTTTGCCACCTTCACCACAAATTATAAGATCACTCCCAAGTTCACCACCATTTCAAGACTTCATTTTCTCACCACTGTTCTGATCTTCATCATTACCATTACCACACCATCATCAACCACCATCACAATCACCACCACCACCACCACCATCACCTTTGACGTCCCCATTACCTTTTCACTCCCACCACATTTGCCATCACCCTCGCCTTCTTCATATCTCTTCCACCACAACCGCCACAGCCGCGTCGGAATCTCCGAAACTCGCGCGTATTTTTGGCGCGCGAGTTTGGAGGCGCTTGACGCAAATGTCACGCACGTGCGTTAGCTGCGGGAGGCCCTGTTCTACGCGGCCGACGCGCCGGCGCGGCTTGGCGCCGTTATAGACCGGATGGGCCTTGAACACGGCAGGATGAGCGGAGGAAGAAAGTTGCCGTGTTTTTAAGTCCGCGCTTACAAGGCCATATGTGTGGAGCTGCGTAACTGTACATGGAATTTTAATAAAAAAACACATTACAGTCATTCATGAATGTAGAAGTTATTTTAAAGGGATGTAATGGGGATATATGTTTACAAATTTGACATGAAAATGAAATTCAAGGAAACGTTAGGAAGCGTTTCGTAGCTTTAAAAGAAATTATCACAATTTACATTCTAAAAATATTAGGTTTTTCTTGAACGCATTTATAAGGGAGAAGTCTGAAATGAAAAATGTACCTTTCCCCTCAGGGCATTATATTTTGCCGTTACGTCCAGGAAGAAATTTCACAATGCAGTGTCGTGTACGAAGCTTGATAAATGCTGTGTCATTTAAGCATAAGTATCGATTGTACATCAAGTAAATTATCCTAACAGTTCCGTTACAAGCCGTATTTTATTTCGACTGATGAGTTTCTTCAAACGCGAGAAATGCAATTTAGAATTCATAACAAAACGAGCAATTTGGAATGCTCACCCAGAACGGTCGAGGGGTGGCTTAATACTGTCAGAAAAGTCTGTCAGAAATAAATGGTGAAGAAGCTTTACTTTTTATTTATTAATGCATTGAAATGTCTCGTCACGTAAAATAAGGCATTAACTAACTTGAAATAAAAAATATGATGCGAGAGCTTTATTAGAGACTTATGGTTGGAGATAATTCCTATTTACAAAATCATTTTGAAACAGGCTTACAAGTAGAAGCATACGAATACATGCATGAATTATAGAATCTGATATGTTTCAAACATTTATAATTGTCTTGAACTGAAATGACGGCCTTGAATCCCAATACAAATCGCAGTAAATATCGAAGAAATTATCATGCGACGAGCCCAGCTCCTGTGCAGGTGTTCTGGGGTAATTTCTTGAAGATTGCTTTGAAGAAAGAAAGTAGAAGAAACCTTGAGACGTGAGTTCATTTAGCGCTTCACAGCTCCTTGGTCATTAAGACACTTGATTAGATAACGTATGAGTAGCAGGAAGTCTTGGGTAGTCTGCCACGAAACATGCTGTTTTGTGAGTTTCGCTACATGTACAGTATCCAACATTTTTATTAGTACACTCGATTTAGCAACAAAAAGTGATCATATCTCATCGTAAAATATGTTAAAATAATGTATTTGTTGAAATTGTGTACCAGTTGCATTAGTAGCAAATATATAAAGTCAATAAAAATATTACATGAATGTATGTTTAACGTAATATTAACATTGAATAAAACAAATCTCTTTTGTTACAACTTTGCTTTTCGTACTGTCGAAGTGAGTGGCAATATGCATTTGTTCCGAGTCGAGTTACTCGGCCCTTGACGGTTTTCCACCGTCTTAATACGCCCTGTAGGGATAATTCCGCCTCAGTAGGCAACAGTCGGGATCGAAATGGCCAAGCAGGAGCTCACTGGCGCTGAGAAATAAATAATTGTCAACTTGGAACTTAGGGCTATTCCTTTCGACAAATAGGTCGAATAGTTAACAAAAGACACTCCATTGTGCAGTACATGTAAGACAGTTCAGAGAGGAAGGATCTACGAAATATTTTCCACGATAATCAAAGGAACTTAGATTGAATGAACGCGAGGAACGATTTGATCAAAAATATTTTACGACGAAATATGATAATTATTTGTTGCTAAATCTGAGTGTACGAATAAGAATGTTAGATACTGTATTTCACCTACAGTTGTCTCGATTATTTAAATATAAAATACATTACATTGTAATAAGTAAAAAAAATATATTGTTAATTTTTTATTGTTTTTTACCAAAACATCAAACCCTAGCCTTTAAAACCTGTTGCTGGTGCAGATTTCGAAGGAAACGGTTGCGGTTTTCAGAAGATCTTTGCAGTTTTGAGAGGCTCATTAAGCTTGGATCACGTTTTGACTCGTGTCTCAAAGAAGTCATATTCTGCGTTTTTCAGAGAGCGTACATTCGTTTATTATTTCTTAATATTAATTTCTTAAATTAGGGCGAATTTTGTCTCGAATGAGAAAGGGATCGTCAACAACTTAGATACATAATATCTTTAGTATATTATTAATACTGAAATTATTTAATAAGTATTGGAAAACTGTTTGGAACAGCTTGAAAAATGGAAACCAAAATTATTTCAAAAACCCATTTACGAAAAAAGAAATTGGGTCGTTATTTCAAAGTGCTTTATGGTTGTTTTTTACCATAAAGCAATATTTTTTTGCTGTTGTATTTTGTTCACGATATTTTTATGTTTGATGATTTTCTCAAACTGTGTACTGAGCAAACTATGTTCTTAAACAAATTGCAATGTGGGAATATCTTTGTTGTATTTTATTGACTCATCAGCAATACGAACGTGATAAAAATGTTACACAAGAAAAATACAATGCATTTTTACTACCCCATCTAAGGTTCATTTTGAAAAGTACTTATTACAATTTGAAGAAGTGTTGTTTGGATCTTCTCTAAGATATTTATGCAGCTAATAGATGACCACCTCAGTATAAGAAATTATGTTCTCTTGGGCACTCTACCTTTTACTCAAGTGAAAATCTCCATCACATAAATCCAATTGAAGAAAGCAGGTCGAGACGATTTTTACCTGAAAGCAAACAAAAGAACAACAAATTAATAATTTTCTTCTTTAATGATAACATTATATTAACTTCAGGAATAGTATTTTAGATTAATACAGTAAAAAATCAATTATATTTTCTAAATATATCAATGGTGAGGTTACATTTTATGACTCTAAACTGTTTTTGATCAACACCATTTGTGGAACTAATTGGTTAACAAAATCAATTGGAAGGAACAATTGGAAAACAAAATCGAACTAGATATACAGGATGAGTCACGTAACTTTAGCACCACCTCTAACTTTTGAACGGTTGAAGTTATTGCAATGCAGTTTTCATGGAAGTGCATAAGGGCAAGGGGCTAATTGATACTTATATTCGTTTTTATTTTATCACTGTTATTTTACGAGATTTTTGAGGTAACTTTGATTTTTTTAAATGGAACTGTACATATTTTTCAGTCTATCGTGACGAGCGTAGAAAGACGAATCCTAGGTGCTAAAGTTACGCGTCTCATTCTGTATAGTAAGCAAAGTAAGCGCATGAAAATATAAATAATGAATAATTAATAATTATGATAAATATGCTAGTAATAAAATATTAGCCTGCTTTGAGCGGCTGAAACGTTGCCCAAAAAGTTACGAACAATATTTTATAAAAATTGGCTAAATAATTTGTCCGTTGATTTGCCTATACCAGCCACCTGTTTTTCATTCTAAGAATTTAATTCAATTAAAACTATTATTTCTCAGAATGTTTCTTTTTCTTGATTTGGACATTTTTCATCATATCTTGCCTCATCAGCGCTTAAGAAGAGGATGAGAAAAAGAAAAGAGAAAACGAGGCAGAAGTCAATGTAGGCGCTGCCGGCCTGGATAGCTGACGTTGCTAAGGCTGAAGACCCTTAGGTGCCTTGGCTTGAAGAGTCGCGGGTTCGAATCCTCCCGGGCATGGATTTTTGCGTATTTTGTTAGTGTTTCCCATCTAGTTGCCCCATAGTTACAAGTTACAGTGGTCGCTTATGACCAAGCAGCTGAAAAGTGACCGAAAAAAATGGGGGAAAAAATCGGACCTATGCTACTTTTATAAGTGTACTTTATTCATAACAGAAATGTAAAGAAAAAAATTGAAACCATTTTGATACATTTTTGAATATGTTCCAGGAGCTTCATGTAAAGTACATCCAAATTTTAAAGAATATTTTTTGAAAATCGCAGGATTTCCAGTCTAGCCAGATCGACCAAGGAATATCCATTTTGGAAAAAGTCCTACGTGTGGTTCAGGAGCTAGCGGAGTTCACAAACGAACGGACGGACCAACAGACAGATGTTTTGAAAAAAAAATCATTACTTTTGCGATATCAAGGGCATTCGTTAAGTCTAACTACATAATGTGATAGAGGGCGCAATATACTATATATATGAACAGGATTTATCTACCTTCTCTGTATCAGGACCTCACAATAGAACTTTTCGCCGCTTTTCAAAAAATCGCCGCTTTTTGTTGCGGCATTACACAACTTTCCCTATACTACGTATATTTCTCCGTATATACGTACGTATGCGAGAAAGTAAATAAGGAAGAATGAGCAGAGAACAAAAGGGCGTAGACCATGGGCGCCGTGCTGTGGCGTGTCATGGGCACGTGCGTGTATCTAATCGGGCGGTCGACACGGGGCTGGCGTGCGCTTTCGGAGCGATTTGCGCCGGTCGCAGTTCGTAGCGTCGCCACTCGCGGGTGCCGCTGCGGCCAGAAGGTTTTCTCGGCCGCAAAAGGTTTCGCTCCCTGTGGGCGGGTCGCATTGGCCAAGGTCTGTTGTTTCTGCGGGAAAGAGCGCGTCGATACCAGTTGTGCATTGAGACAAGGTGTTCTAGTTTAGGGCCCAATAGCACAGCGGCGCACAATTTAAGGACTAATCTAATTGATTTTAGGGCCTTATTTAGAATTGACATCTTATAATTAAGGTTTACTGGTTTAAAAACAATTATTACTGGTTTTAAAACAATTTATGTATACTTTCATGAAACAGAAACACAAGCGTTTAGTTGTTAAAAACTCTTGACACTAAAATTATTGCAACTGGAATGCTTCTTGCGTTCTTCGAATATGATATCAGCAAATTTATTAAAATTTGCCAGTATTTTTGTTGTGTCTAAAATATGATGTTGACTAATACGTGAATAGAATTCAGGTTATTTGCTTTTTAAAAACTGAGGATGATTTAGTTAATAATGGATGTTAATGACAGAATTTATATCTTTAAACATATTCCTCTAGTGTGGAGTGTGAAAAGTATGAATGTCCGAATTAATGACATGATCGAGGGATTTTAATATTTGTGCTTATTCATTTGTACGCTAATATCAGTTCTAGTGAAAAAATCATATCACCACATTCTCAATATGTTTCAATTTGTTAAGACGTTTATACGATTCAGTTTTGGTATGCTTCCATTATTATATATTAACTCTTGTATGATGCTTACTTAGCCTCATCTCTTGAATTGTTTTTTTCGAATGTTTGGTTTCGCCCAGGCACTTAGATCTGAAGCCGTTGTTTTGAAGTCCCAATTGTGTCTTGTATGCGTCGAAAATGATGTATTTTAACTTGCATACTTCTAATATTAAAAAAAATGTATCTAAATTCAGAGTTCTTTGCTTATAGGGAGATGTCTTGAATGATATCTTAGGTGATATAAAGATTGATTTCAATGATTTACACCGAAATTATGAGAATGTTAAAAGTAAAATTATTGTTTTGAATGACACAAGAAATATTGAAATGTTCAGTGGAAATCAATAAGCATCAATACTTAGATTAAAAGTAAAACGGAGAAGGTGATAACGTGGCCTTACTTTTAAAAGGAGAACAGGGAAACAAGAACAAGGAAGCATTCCTTTGACTTCAGTTTCACACTGTGGGATGTTTCAGTCGAAATTGTAGGTGAGTTCTTAGAGACACGTCATACCTACTTTTGATCAGTTTCCAATTGCTTCATTTAATCAATTCCTCAATAAAACTCAGAAAAATTAAATTACAAGTGCGTCTTCTAGAAGTTAAATTTGTTCAAAGAATTGTCACCCCGATCGGCAAGTCTTCTAGAAGTTACTTTTTTGCCAGAAGACAGTGAAAATCGGAAAAAAGTCCTGTACTTGTAATAATTTCTGTAAGTGTCTGTGTTTCATTCTCCTCAGAATTTATTTAAACAAAACACTTCAGTGTCATTTTAGTTCCACTGTGATGTATTAGAAATATAGTAACATTGAGGTACGAGACAGAATAATAACTTCATAAAATTAAGTGTAGGTTATTGTGTAGTACGGCTATTGAGAAAAATAGCTCAGAAAGTTCAAACATTTTACTTCTTATGTAAGACTTCATGGCGGTTCAAAATGAAATATCATAACATCATGACATTATTACGCAATGATGCAAAAACGAAAAAGCTTGAAGTACCTTCCTTTAGAGCCTGTGCATCATGAAATGCCTGTAAAAGCTTTCAAAAACACTCAAAGGAGCCATCTGCTGAATAATACGTAGATAATATCACGTATCCAATTATGACGTAGGTAATAACTCCAGACCACCTAACCATTTTCTTCCTAAATTTTTCAGCTCATTCTGAGTTTGTTCAAAACCAAATAGAAGAATTAAATTAAGAATTAAATAGCGCTGACGATTACGGGCGAGATTGCAAGTGTTGCAACGCTGCAATTCCAAGTCTTGCTGTGAATGTTTTTTCCTCAATATTGTGGTAGACAATGGTGAGTAGACAATGATGGTAGACAATGTAGTAGACAATGATGAGTCACATTTAATCATCCATTACATTTTATTGAAGAATGAGGTGATTATACAACTCCCAGCCATACGGCTTTTCAGTTGTTAGGAGCGAGTAATTTCAGACGAAAAAGACGCGAAGGGGTGGGTACGGCGACCTCCCTTCAAACATTAGAATGAAGCAGTGTGAGTATTAAAGTGAAGAAATTCGTATTGTTGAGTGATGACAGGAGGATTTATCACTTCATAACTGGAGAAAATCAAATACCAAACATAAATTCTAAATTAATAACTCACAAGCAAAATGGCACAAGAAAGTGAAAATTACAATTTTCTAAAATTTTCTTAGAAACATTTCCTATATCCAGACTGCTTGAGTTTGCTTTTCATTATTTAAGGTCTGATATCATGTCTGTTCCATTTATTCGGCGAGCAGAGAGAGACTAAATTCTGAATAGCTGAAGTCCCGGCGAGTAATCGCTTTCTTTGGTGTGCTCAAAACGCCGACCTGCTGCAGGTAGGGAGAGCACCGAATGTTAGACACTCGACGAAGAGCAAGCAACTCATCCCCTCTACTCCGCATTCAGCGACCGTTCATTCGCCACTCACCAAAATCCGAACGTGTGGTACCACCTTCAGTTGTTGCTCACCTTCAAATGTGCCAAATGTATACGTTAGCATACCAGGAGCGTTTGAATATGTAGTTGTGAATCCACCTATGAAGTTTCGAAGGTCGGGAGACCTTAGAAGGTACGACCGCCGACAATGGATAATTTAGAACACGAGATAAGTGGTTAGGAAGAACTATGGATCAGGATTGAAGAGGGAATCAGCTCTGATCGAATTTATGTGGTTTCCTTCAAGCAGAGGTCAGGCGAATGCCGAAACTGTACCTTAAAAACGAGACACGGACCGCGAGCGATCCTTCTCCTTTCTGTCCTCGTGCTCAGAACCATAAGATCCATCTCTCGTTATGGACCATTAAAAAATGGATTCGTAAAATACTAGTAATAATAATACGAATAATATTAATAATAAATCGCTAAACTAATTTACCAGGAAACACATAACAAGGAAGAATCAGATGACAAATGTCGAAAATGCCATGAAACAGCAAAAACAATAAAACGCACAGTTTAAATAAATCCTGTCGAATGCTTGCAAAATCACATCATTTCAAAAGAGACAACAATTTCACAAAAATCACCCATCAAAATTTATCTGGAGTCACCGCTTTAGTCTTACCTTGCCCCTGTTAAAATACTTCATTATCGATTTTTCTGAGATTCGTGATTGGATCTCAAGATACTGTTAAGAAGCTTTCCAAAGAGTAATCAATTTTAAGTTTTAATAATGAATATTAATAATCAGAACTGTACAATTCAAAAGTTTTTTTAAAAAAATCAAGAGTAACTAGGAAGAAATACAGATTTTAACTTCGAACAAGCAGAATTAAAATTTATACTTTCCATAAATATGGACTAAATTCAAGTTTTAAATATAACGTCGCTTCTAAATGCTCATCGATCGAACTGACAATTACATGTACGTTCCGTTGTTGCCCACAGAAAACATGAGGGCTGTTCTTTCAAAAAGTTTCAATTGTGGGGGACACGTCCCCACTCTATAGATTTTGTATCCACTCTATAGATTTTGTCCCCACTCTATATAGATTTTGTCCCCACTCTATAGATTCTGTAGGTATTGTTCTATCTCGTTGATTTCCTCATTAAAATAAAGTTTCATATTTCCTTCAGCTTCATATTTCCCCCGTAACCAAGATCTTTTCAAACCAAGGACATACAATGAATATACAATGGATATACAATGAATATCAAGCTTGTTATCGAAAGTAACAACAAGCTATCACGTATCAGTATATTTTTTTTCATTCTACCAGTGTCAACAACTATTACATTAGACCTATTACGTTTGACCAAAAAAAGCAACTCTTGCAGGATTTCCCAACTTTGTAGGTGCAGCAATGATAATAGTTGAGCTGGTAGAAGTCGCTGGTGTTTAAGGCTTAAAGTTGTTTTGAGCGTTTAACTGAACTCTTCTTTGTGCTGCAGCTGTAGCAGCAGAGCCATCTACTTTAGTGATGGCAGCTTTAAATTTTTCAGTCTGAAAGACCGAGAATTATTTGTATTTGTCTCAATCTTTGATTGAAGAACTGCTACTGACGCTGATCCTTTGGATGTTGCAATGCCATTTGGCTGGGTGGTGGCAGCGGTACCTGCCAGTTGACGTAGTGTGGGCACAAAATTGGCAGTTCCATCAACACCTGCCGAACTGTTCGTAGTACCTGACTGGGATTGTTTTCCATTACTGGATGTTCCAGAGGATGGATTGCCACCTGATAATTTAGAATTATTTTTGGCAGTGTTCTCCTGAGATTTGTTTTTTGAAAAATTTGAATTTGTTTGACCAGAATTATTATGGTTGTTGTTATTGTGGTTGCCACCATTTCCTTTATTTTTCTTCTTTTTTCCATTTCCTGAAGTGTTTGAAGAATTTGTTTTCATATTTTCTGCATTAGATTGATTAGAAGATCTACTGTCGTCCTGACTCTGGCAAACTTGGCTATAGAATAATCAGTTTCATTACCTACACGCCAATCAGTTGTTACTCATCTTCAGTTGCGCTTGGGTGTGCATTTCGTATATCCTTGGAACTCGTGAACCAAGGCCTTGCGAGTTCGTGCAAAGTACACCTCCGAGTTGCGGAGTGTTCGCACGAGAGAGAGGGGGGACGGGTGAGGGTATTGGCAAACACGCAGGGGAGCCAATTAAGTCCATGCCTAGGAGGGGAGCTATATAAGCTCTGATTGGTGCTTCGCCTGTTTACGAGTATTTTGCCTCAGATTAAACAGCTGCGCCGGAAGAATCCGATTCCAATTACCGCTCGGGGAAGGTTCAGTCTATGCAGCAGTACAATGTTGTTAAATTAAATCACAGATTTTAGAGTTGAATGTTTAACATGTAAATGATTTATTGAGTTTTCCAGTAACACTATCAGAAGAATTCTACTCAATTTGCGACCACCTATTCTGGGCTTGTGACAATTCACATTTTTCAACTCGTAGGCTGGTTGTTACTCCTTGGTAATTGATGTTACCCAAGGTCTCATGATTCCAAGAGCAATTATTATTACCGAGGACTTAAGTAGCTTTGAGTTTTGGTATTTTCATTATCCATTACTTATTAAGGAATGAGATATTGATTTCTTGGTTGTATTGTTTGTTTAGGGGATCGAAGAATGGCTTCCCATTTCATTACACATCGAACAAAATGAAAACCATGATCTTTTGCAGTGCTCTATTTCAAACCATGGAACACTAGGGATCACGCAATTTAACAAATTTGTACAGTATCTGTTTGTTCCATCTGTGTAGGCATCATATAAATGCAGTATACATTTAAATTATTGCTTTTTACTTCTACATTTGCGTGAAAACTTATCGACAAAAACAATAATCAGTTGGGAACCGATGGATGGAAGAGAAGAATAGATTGTCCACCAGAAACCAATAAAAAATGGAATGTGAAGAGTATTGAGTTGGACTCAAAGAATTGTCGCTGATAAGACAATTTGCTTGAGTTGCTTGAAATAATGCGCTTGAATTTAAGTGTTCAGTAAATTAATTTCCATTGTAGATTTTAATTTTTGAGAGTAAGGAGATAATCTTAATCACACATGACATTTATGCTGCAACATGACAAGCAGCAATGGTGTGAATTCAATATGAATACACAATTAAATGGATAATTCCGGGAAAACATTTCCTCTACTTCCTTTTAAAATTGATATTGTAATTAAGAAGCAACGACATATCGTAAAAAAATTGTGTACTTATGAAGATAGAGTTTTTAGAAATAGTATTCATTCAGAAATACCCACATTCGAAACTTATTTCATCAAAATAAACCTTTGAACACTATTTCATTTAAAACTAAATATAATGAAAAGAAATTAGGTACACATACACATTTCTAAGTGTAATATTTACTCTTCCGTATCTTTTTCTAGATATTCGTTTATTTCTCATGCTTCTAATGTGTATGTTAGTTCTTGCGGGTTCCGGCGTCTGCGCAGTGGAAACGCAGGATCAAACGCTAATCCTAAGTTGCATCTTCCGGGGCCGCAGCGGATCCACCACGTATGGGAGTGGTAGGACGGGCGGGGCCACCGTTTTCCTCGTCATCTTTTCCTCCTCGTGGTCCATGGCCTCAGAGTGAAGCAAGGTTAACCGTATCAATGCTCCGGTAAAACCTGTTTCGTGGAATTTTATCCGTGATCGGATTGTCTAATGTCGCATCGGCCATATTACGAGTACATGGTAGCGTTTGCAGTACTTGCTGTATGACAGTTTTTGCAATATTTGCAATGGCAGCGGTGCAGTATTTGACAGTATTTGCAATTTAGCATGTTTGTTTTCTATATTGTCAATCAACGCCGGTTTGGTGGTTTTGAATTATAAAATTATGTACATGAGTAATTGAGGACAAATTGTTTGATTGATTGATTCGTTTTAAGGGCGCGGCAACAACTATGGTCATTAGTCCAGAACGTAATTAGCATATTGTATCTCCGGACGTGGCGGTGTTTCCCTGCCCCCTCCGGGGAACGAAAGATCTCGCGCCGATCCTCCAAGTCGGCTGCGGCTTTTCCTTCTCCAGGTATCTCCCACAATACTATCGACAAGACAGTGCCTCACTCGAGTAAGAGCCCAGATGGTCTCCTACATGTGTGGAAGAGTAGTCCACGTAAATATAGGTGTATGTATTACATGTGAGAGGCGGAATTTATCCACCCCTACTGGGAACTGCACCTACCGGACTCGGTTGTCGACGCGATCAAGGCAGAAGCCTGACGCTTCATTGACACAACCCGTCTGTATGAAGTATGTGCCTCGTTCCCAACACCCAGCGACTCTGTGCTAGGATGTGAATATCAAGCGTCATATTGGTAGGCGTGCTATGAAATCTAAGGCGTGAAAACCCCTGCCGATGGTACTGGCACTTAAGGAAAACACCACTGGCCACGGAAAACTACACTGAGCGCCGAACGGCACATATCGGCTTAGGTGGCTCGGGAATCAATTGATGTCACTAATGTGCTTCTGGCCGGGAAGTCCTAGCGTTCGTCTCCCGACGGTGCAGTGACAGGATTTTCGGCACACGCTACACAGCTGTCGATTTCAGCCGTTGTTTGGAGGTGAGCTCTAGTGGCCGGCTACTCTGATCGGTAGTATTCTGTGGTTACTCCGATTAGCACCATGCGAATGCCGAAGCAGTACTGTAAAAAACGGGACATGGACCGCGCCCGATCTTTCCTTCCTCTTCCTTATCATATCTTCACCGCTTACTTACAAACACTTACATTTGCATGCACTAGACTAACACTTACGTTTGCACACTTACATTTGCATGCACTAATACTCATCTATCTTAAGAATCGAATTACATAGTAATCTTCTACTATGACGTAATATATTTTTGCATCTTTGAGACCATACAATCATTTATCTTAACCGATTTACACGTCTCCTCCCTCGAACGATTGCACAGATTTAGCGAACGAGCGCCTACGCAGTGTCGCCTTTACGATTCCAGAAGCAATACCACATGCAAGTGTTCGCTAAAACTCCGAAATTGTAAGTCAAAAGGAAGCGTATAAGTTGGTCTTAAAGAACACTTACGCCCACCGCGGCTCTTTACGGTTCAGTTATCACATACAATTTTCCAACGCTTCGTGAAGAAACTTTTCGGTCTCTGAGATTAAAACCATGTGAAGTAATATTTCCATGGGAGTAAGATTCAGCACGCATATTGTATTCCGTTTGCTGGATTCAGGTCGACAAATTATTGTCACTCTTTTTACTCTATCTAGAAAATATTATTTTGAGTCATCATTCAAGATTTTATGGTTTACAACTTTTAAATGACCAGAGAAATTCTTTAGTGATTTAGTTCAATATACGCCTCGATCTAGACAATTCGAAGACTTTGGAGAGAGTATGTCAAGAGGCCAGTAGGGAACTTAGAACTTGTTCCGGCTGGGTCGGTGCCCCGCTGTTGGGAGACACCTGGATGGGAAAAACTCCGCTAGCTGACGTGTAGTTCGGCGCCAGATCTTCCCATCCAGCGGCAAAACATCCCCGCAAGCTTCCCGAAGACAAAAACTGTTCTACATTTACGGGACTAATGACGTTAGGAATTGACGCGCCCGGATACACAATCCACTGAATGACACCTATCGTTGATGTCGGATCTGCTCGGGCGTGGCGGACAATTCGGCGTCGTTCCATTTCTTGACGCATGCTGAGCGTCCAGATCCGGCATGTCTTGTTCGCATAAAATATTCTTCCCGTTACATCCAACAGCGGGTGATGGCGTCGACATGACCGGTGTGGCAAGCAATACACTGACTCGATCAGCCACCTCCCCTCAGCTCCGCGATGCGGTCCGTCTTAAGCGCATGTAACTGGGCAACCTGCTATCAAATAGGTTGCCAAATAAAATAAGGAATAAAATGAGGTGATGCACGTAGATGCGATGCTAAGGCCGTTTGAGGCCACTCCCCACCCCAACCCCCGAGTACGTGGCTGAATTTGAAAAGGAAACTTTTGGTTTTGTTGTTTGAGCACAACAAACCCTTCGAGTTTGCAGCATATCGGTAGGGTGCTTTTGAAAGCAGCGTTTTTTGTTTTGTTTAAATGAGTCGGGTTACTTTAACTATTCCTTATGTAAGGACGTTTCTTATTTCTCAGTCCCTACTAATGGCAATCTAATGATCACCCGTCGATTAAAGTTGCATCAACAAAAATAACAGTGGTACTCTCTCCAGTCTTCGAATTGTCTGGATTGAGGACGTCTATTGAACAAACAGCCTCCACTAAAGAATTTTCTCTGGTCATTTAAAAGTTGTAAACCTATAAAGTCTTGAATGAAGACTCAAAGTAATACTTTATAGATAGAGTAAAAAGAGTGACAATAATTTGTCGACCTGAATCCAGCAAACGTAATAGAATAAGCGTGCTGAATCTTACTCCCATGGAAATATTACTTCACATGGTTTTAAACTCAGAGACCGAATAAGTTTCTTCGCGAAGCGTTGGAAAATTGTATGTGATAACTGAACCGTAAAGAGTAGCGGTAGCTCAGTAGAAAAGCGCTGGATTCATAACCTGAAGGACCAGGTTCGAATCCCGACGTAGTTTGGGTTGCTTATTTGGTGATTTCCATTCAGGGCGGCCCTTGAGGTCGACTCAGCTCCTTTCCAAGTGGGAACAAGGATTTGGGAGTAAAGGCGGTCGGAGCGTTGTGCTCCCACACTACCTCCTTGCACCGAGGGCGACGAATAGGTGGAGCCCTATCTTCCCTTTCCCTTAGGCCACATCGGCCTGTTTGCAAATGCACAGGGTACCATCATTGAATCGTAAGTGTTCTTTAAGATCAACTTATACGCTTCCTTTTGACTTAAGATTTCGGAGTTTTAGCGAATGCGTGCATGTGGTGTTGCTTCTGAAATCGTAAAGGCGACACTGCGCAGGCGCGCGTTTGCTAAAGCTGTGGAATCGTTCGAGAAAGGATACGTGTAAATCGGTTAAGATAAATGATTATATGGTCTCGAAGATGCAGAAATATATGTACGTCATAGTAGAAGATTACTATGTAATACGATTCTTAAGGTAAATGAGTATATATGGTCCCGAAGATGCGGCAACGTAATTACGTCATAGGGGAAGATTACAATGTTCATCGGTTCATAAGGTATAAACATATGATCACGAAGATGCGGAAAATATATTTACGTTTTAGTGGAAATTACATTGTAACTTGTAACTAGAGTTTACACGTAACGTTCATTTCATGGACATTACATTACTGTTACACAGACTGTTTATTTTACAGCGAGAGTAGCAAAAACTGGAGTCGGTCTGGTAAAAGGGTTTCATGTTGAGCAACGCACTGTGTTAAAGTGGGTTAGCTGAGACGAAGTCGGCATACCATTTTTTCTAACTAACTTTTTCTCATGAGTTGTTAGTGGCTGACAGACTGTTTCTCTACCGAGACTTGTTCAGACCGACATTCAAAACGTTTGGATTCCTGAACAAAAGCAGAATTGGAATTTAATGTTCTTCCAAATGATGTAACATCCATTTCTCAATACGTTATCCAACATTTTTACATCAGCAATAACACACTGTTTCAAAATTAATTTTCTCCTAGTTAATTATCTGTGCAGAAGACTGTACTTTCTTCACATTGTACTCAAAATACTACATCAATTAATTATATTACATTAAATATATTAAAATTTATTTCATATGTTTTCTAATTATACATCTGTGCGCTCTGAAGATGGCAGCAACATAGTCTACAAAGCTTTTTACCACCAAAAATAAATATTGAACTATTTTTTCATAAATTACTTTATTAATTTGTGTGAATATCGATACTAAAGTAGTGATGAGCGTCAACTATTTCCTTTGATCTACATCTACAGGGCTGTTTGAAAGAAATATTACTGAATTAATTTAAAAGGAAAGTTTACTCAATTTCAGTAACACACTTATTAACACAAATTCATTAAAAAATCTAAACATTCTGCTGATTCAATAAAAACGCCTACCCCCTCCTCATGACAAAAAAACAAATCCATTAATTTGTAAATGCGCTCTCACCATAATAAAAAGTTTAAATGGTTTGTATCGTTCGTACTCAAAGTCTGCTTATAGTTTTTACTTACGAAACCACAATACTAACTCTATAAATTATTCGCTATTCCTTATAATATGTAAAACATTTCCTTATTCCTTATATGTAGCACATTTCCTTATTCCTTAAATGTAGGACATTTCATGTGTGTTCATATTAGGTAGATTACCACAGCAACATCGTTTCACCTGAATACTTTCTTGTTGGATACACGATTAATTGATGTCCAAACAAGGCCCTCCGTTAAAATTTCGCGTTCGGTATCCAAAATCTCATTTCGCGTCTGGTGTCCAAAATTGTGTCCCTCTTCAAAAGCGTTCTGATTCCTTCTGGTTGTTAGTTTTATATGTCATTCATAATTTTAATATTGCCATGATATCGGCATTTGGCCATCACGTAGATATTATTCCAAGCTCCCCTACACCGTATTGAAACCACACCATCGGCTTCTGATGATTTCAATTCACAAAAGTCTTACCTTTCAACACCCAAAATATACAAATAAAAACCATTCGATGTATATGTGACCCATCGTATTATGCTTATTATTTATTTCAATATTTTATGCACGTCAACTATATGCAAAACTACTCTTTCCTGTCCCCCTTTCACTCTAAAATATCTTAATGCGATAATTGATTTTGACATAATATATCCCTTCTCTTAGTAGCATCTTCCCAATTTACATTTTCAAAGTACTTCGATTCAAACTTCCAACAACTTTACACATTTGCTTTGTATCTAAAGTTTCCTCAAAAGAAAGAACATGTGATCGAGAGATTTAAATTGTGGCAACCCATTGACTCACGAAGGCGTTCCTAGGAATACTTGAAATCACTTGGGTGAGAGCAGCAGTCGTTGCTTCCTGAACAAGATTCTGATACCGTAGCTTCTCCCCAAATCCTGTTTTACGACATTGAATCACCGCCTTCTTACCTAAAAGGTGGAGTTTTACGAAGTTGTTTTCGGGGAAGTGGGTTAAGAGAATTTCAGATTTAATGAATGCCCAGAGAACGAATCTACCTCAGTACAGATTTTAAGGTACATTTTAGGGAAATTAATCTCGTCACTGCACATTAGCATGGCAATGTATTTTCATTACAGGATTGCAAATTCCTCTTTTGTGGTTTTAGGTGCATTTGCGAGATGAGTAATGGCAAAGAGCGTTATTTGTCGAAACAGAATGTGATTCAACTGTGTTGTAAGAGTACCAAAGCAGCAAAGAAATTACACGAATTTTACTTTGTCTTATGGAGTTATATGTACAAAGGCAAAGCAGAAGGTATTTCAGTTGAAGTAAATTATAGTTTTAATGAAGATTTACGAAGTGTAAATAAATTGAATGCAACAGTGGTCTATTTAAATTCAGACATTAAAATATCTGGAGAATTTCGTGTCTGACGAAACAAATCTCTCAAGTCAAATATAATAATTTTATTCGAAGGGGGATTATGGTTCGGTGGTGTTCGGTGGGTTCGGTGATGTAACGGTTAGCGTACCAGACTGTTATACTCAAGTTCTCGGGTTCAAACCCAATCGAAGCCGTCGATATTTAAGAGCATAAATATACTTCCTACGCCGTCCTTCGAAGGGGAAGTAAATCCGGCGGTCCCATATGGTAGATATTCTCCACGTACAAGATCCTCGAGCCTAAAAGAAGCCTCTGAGCTAAATTCAAAACATCTGTCTTAACCGAGTGATCTTCAGAGCGATCAGGCGGAAGAGCAGGCCTCATGGCCAGAACCTCGCCACGGAAAATCATTGGATTTAATTCATTACATCTATGCTATATTCAGCCTGCAACCGTCAGTCAAATTGCACGGAAGGAAAACCGCATTGAAACTGTGAGAAGACTCCCCCATTTATAGTTTACCACAGGTAAATCCTAAGGTAGGTATATCCTAAAAAATATACAGGTGAAGACCTTGCTTGAGACAGTAACATGCTATGTCACATTTCTGATGAAATTGAGATATTAGTGTCTTTTGACGCCCAATAGATTTATCTAGATGTTGGATTTTTGTTTTAAATATTTACCTCAAGATGGCAGGGTAATTCATAAATGAATGTTCTTTATCCCTAAATGTAGAATGCAATGTCTAAACCTTTACTTGACTTTTTCTCAAAACTTACGTATTGTGGCATAGCATGCTATTGCCCTGAGGTCTTCATATATATTCTTTGCAATATTCTTTTGGATTCGTGACAGATGAAGCTCTAAAAATTTTATTTTATTCATTTTGTTCATTTTATTAAAAATGCGATGTAATACGTAAATACATCTATTTTACTAAACATGACCCTGAAAAATGAAAACCAAATAGGAAAAAATACGTTGGTAAATTGCTTTCATTACGTGACTGAATTTTCCCCTTCACAGTCACGCAAACATCACACAGATCATTTATTAATTTACAAACCCAGTGGTAGCCAACTTGTATTCAGACGAGTATGATTACTGTATGCAAACGATGTTGACAATTTAACTTTGAAATCCAGTTCAAAATTTCTTGCCCAACTTTTTGTTATAATAAAATAATTTTCAGTGACAGCTGGACAATCAAACTGGTTAGCGGACCACAAAAATTAAGGTAATATAAACATTTTGAAACCGTACGAATATTGAAATGTATAACTAAACGAATATTTTGTGGAGATGCTAAATATTAGGCCGGATTCGTAGGCTTCCGCGGCCGGAGTCATTTCATACTTGACTGTCCGGGATGAGCCGTGTCTGAGTCAGTTGGGCTGACGTTTCGGCCATCAATGTGGCCGAAACGTCAGCTCAACCGACTGAGACGCGGCTCGTCCCAGACAGCCAAGTATCAAATATTATGCCATTTTTTTCATTGGGTTTGATGTTCGAATGCCTCATTGAAATATGACGATCATCAAGAAAGTCAGCTGAGCCATTGATCATGGCTGCCCTTGCGATGTGCTTGTTTATAGGTCATATCCGTGTTTTAACACATAGCGTCCGTTCACGTTCACGAAGCACGTGTAATGGAAGCAGCGGCATCTGTCACGTGCGCTGACCGCACGCCTGGAAGGGCGGGGCGCCGAAACGCAGGCCCACGCTCGAACAGGGGGCCCCAAACTGTCCCCGAACACTCGAGGAGCGTTCCACAAATGAGCTCAGTGGTTGCGTTGCCATTGCCTCTGTAGTGTCGCCACCAGGAGACTGGTCGGGAGCTTAGAGCTTGTCCCGGCTAGGGCGGGAGAAGCCCGTTAGCCGACATGAAGGTTAGCACCGGATCTCACCATCCAGCTGGGGAAGATCACCCCCACCTCTCGAGGATGAAAACGTGCACCACACTTATGGGACTGATGACCTTAGCAGTCGACGCGACCGGAATCACTAATCAATCAGTCAATCAATCATTCAAATGTAATGTCGCTGATCGGAAGGACCAAGGATTCTAGTCCCAATGGTTGGTGGATTTTTGACGCTAGCTAAGTCGTATTTAGACGTTCTCTGGCGGAGAATTCTAGCAGCAGGTTGTGCTGATCAAACGTTTTCTGTAGTCTTCCCGATCAATACCACGCCAATGCCAGGGCGGCACCTGAAGAAACGGGCCATGGGGTGAGCGAGATCTTTCCTTCCTCATCCTTGTCTTCTCTCTCCTTACACACAACACACACACACACACAAATGCACTATATTATTCCACACGACGAGAGACTAGAACTTGTCCCGCTGAGTGAGATATATGACGATGGAAGTCCTTCCCAATGCGATGTGTAGGTCAGCGCCGGATCTCACGCCCCAGACGGGGAGGAACATTGCTAACTCCAGGGATGTGAATTCACTACAGCGGCAAGTCTAATATTGTATTTGACGCACTCGGAAACTCAAAATTATCAATCAAGCAATAGAAAACTAATTGTAAATAACACGGAAGTGGAGAAAATATTGAGAAGTAACAATAATTTTATGAAATATTAGGAAGAATACTTAAATACAAGGAGTCAACGGTGATGAAAAACCAGCAGGAAAAAGAGGCCTTGAAGAGGCCAATGAACAGCCAAAAGATATCTGCGACTCTCAGCTGCGGTAGTCTCGTACGTTAAATATACGATAGATATTTCTATCGTATTAGTATACTAAAGAATTAGATATACTTTAGATAAACGATATTAGATATTTTTAGATGGAAGAAATGATATCTATTTGTCAGCAAAATAAATTTATCCAGGCGCATGAAGTTATAAGAGTATATATATATATATATATATATATATATATATATATATATATATATATAAAGTCTTAACTTTAAAATTAACAAGCTCATCGAGAATGTCACCGAACGTTTGAAAATTCGCTTTCTCGCTGATATTGCCGCACTCATAGGAAAGTGGTGCAATAAAACGTAGCATTTAAAACATGTTACATCGTTAACTCCTTTTCTGTTTACTCTTTTAATTAGTTTCTCAGAACATTTTACCTGATCGCGAGAACGCAGTAAGAGTCCAGAAGCGCTGCTCCCGTGCCAGGAAGTTGTTTGGAGATCCCTTGGCTTCTGGGTTCGTTTCTCCTCTTTCGTGTGGGCGAACGGCACTAACGTACCTCATTATAACACGTATATCTCTGTCTGCGGACAGACAGTGGGCGAAAAGCTGGGTAGTTGATCTTTTAATCTGAGCCGCTCCGTTAGGTTTGATATGCATGCGATTAGCACACTTCGTATCATAAGTTACTGTTATTTTAATCCAGTAGTTTTATTGTCTTTGAAAATCTTCCATTTGTTGTGTTATTTTATTTTGGTAACTAATACATACGAAGGGGGCATTGTTAAATTATACATTATGGTATTGTGAGAGATAGTTCCTGAATACGATTTTCTAATTTATTGGCTTTTATTTACATAACAATTATTAATTTTTGGAATATTTGTAAAGCCTTCGTTCGGTATTTCATAGATATACATTACTACAACAGGAATTATATACATATTAAAACAATAATTAATCACCAGTTGCAGATTGTTAAAATCAATTTTTATTATTCTTATTTGTTGTCAGTAGCTGCATCAGTTATTCGACTGAATTTGTAAACAATTTTACCAAAAAAAGGTTTTTCATAAATAAGGAAATAAGGGGAAGGCTTAACGGGGTTCGCGATCTCATATTATCAAAACTTAACATTATATACTTCAATGTAATAACTATTCATTCAAAGAAGATCGTAAAATGTTAATTTTTTAAAGCTTTAAAAAAGAATTGTAGTTTCCATTTCTATATTCCCTTTCAACTAAGCAATGACCACTGGATAATAACTGGAGTGCGTTTAGTGAAAATTTTCGTGAAACGACTGCTCTCGCCCAAATATCAATTCGATGAACATTCATATATTGCCATTTATTGGATTATGAATTCTGAAAATGTAAATTATATTATTATTATTATTATTATATTATTATTATTATTATTATTATTATTATTATTATTATTATTATCTCGTTTGTTAGCACCAGGGTTCACTCTTCGTCCAGAGTTCAGGGTTCATTCTACGTCAAAAGAATTAAAATACGGCCACTAGAATATCATAGAGAAAACTACATTATTACTTACGATCCACTTCAAATGTTCTGATTTTCTATTTAAGGAGTAATTTCTTCGATATCAAGCTATTACTAATGATTATAAGTGTCTATCATCCTAGAAGGCTAAAAAAGCACCTTTTTCACCTCTCAAATAATGTTTTAGACAAGTCTTCGTATAAAGAGACAAAATATTTGAACTTTAAGTTATTACAGATTTTTAGATTACTTTGTAAGAATGAATTATCATTGGATTAATTTTTCTTTTACATTTTCGTATGTAAAAATTGTTTCATTTGCTTAATATTCTGTATATGAATGACTTTCAAACAAAGAAATTTGGAAACATATATTAATAGAGCTTATAATATGGCAATTATAATAACTAAGTACAATTTAATCGATAAGATTAATTACAGGAAGATAATGTGCTTGTCTGTTGGTGATTCGTTTGCAGGTGGAGCGTAATGCTCCATTCACCCATGTTCTTATTACGCTGAAGATTTGGGGGATGGAGAGGAGGGCGGGTAGGGGAGGGGAGCGGGGAGGGGAGCGGGGGAGGGGAGCGGGGAGGGGAGCGGGGAGGGGAGCGGGGAGGGGAGCGGGGAGGGGAGCAGTGAGGGGGGGCGGGGAGGGGAGCGGTGAGGGGAAGCGGTGATGGGAGCGGGGTGGGGTACGGGGAGGGGTGCGGGGAGGGGTAGCGGTGAGGGGTGCGGGGGAGGGGTAGCGGGGAGGGGTGCGGGGATATGGGCTGGGTAGGGGAGCGGGATGCGGAGTGAGGAGAGGCGTGGGGAGAGGAGCAGGGAGGAGTGAAGGGGGAGGCATTCAGAAGCATGCCGCCTCTGCCTCATCGGAAAAGCGATTAGCGCGGCCGCGGTACGCAAAGCGGCGACTGCCAAGCTCTCAAGCGACGCGCTCCTAATGCCCTCGCTCACCACATGCACTACGCGTCTATTAACGTTGCGTTTGCCGGATTTCTCTTTCCCAAATTCAGTGCAATCGATTAAACAATTTCTACAGTTGAAGGGGCAATGCTTTGTTCTCTTTTCTTCACTTCACTTGAATTCCTGAGTGATAGAATTCGTGGTTGTATAGAAGTATTAAAGTATTTAAGAAGTCCTAAACAACTTATGCGGTAGTTTAGAAGTTCACATGACATGAAGTTGATATCACATGAAGACGTCGACTTGGCGACTTAGATTAATTAATTTTTTTTCGTTCTGAGGGTATCAACTGATTTTCCACTAGTGCAAATTGAATAGTTGTATGAGTAACCAACAGTCTAGGTCTGCTGTGTAGTAAATCGTTAAGACGAATTTTAAGTAGTAAAGTCATTTTGTACAGAAACAGGTTTTTTTCAGAGGTTTTAATTCGCAACATTGTACCACAGCACCATACAATTATCAACAAAATTTTAATAGATGCGCCACATTTAGAATGTTGTTGCATGGAGAAATCTACATAAATATCTCCATTTTTTCTTCATCATAACCTTTTCATTCTTCGCATTCTGTTCCTTCATTTTTAAACTATTTTCGCCAATTTTTCTTTAATATTCCATCAGTTTCATGCTTCCTTCTGCACAATAACTCAATAAACTTCGAGAAGCTGATTAGAGAAGGCGTTTTATATGTCGATAGTACCAAAGATTTAATATTTCAAAATTGAAAGAAAATTTGATGTGATACATGCAACAGATTACGAATCTGATAATTATTACAAGTAAATAAGATTATTATACTTGAAAATTATAATAATTAATAGTAATAGTAGTAAGAATTTATAAAAAAGAAAATAAAACATTAGTATTTGCAGTAGCGCACATAAGGAAGGGGAGGAGAAGGCTCATGGGGCGAACCAACAGAAGTCAATGATACATATTCAAAATAAAACATTTACATACTAACAAAATTAATTCAATATATGAATTGCTAACGTTATACATTAACAATATGTCAACAAATGAAAATATATTTTAAATACAGCACAAATAAAAAATGCTCTACACGGAAACATCAAGGTATATAATTATTATACCTCTAGCTCCCCTGCCCCCAAGAAAAATCGTGGGTGGAACTCTGATAATTTGTTTGGTACATAAAGCAAAGTTTTAATTAAGAACCAAATAAGAAAAGAAGTAACCGAATAATTCATAGGCAGATGAGTGGCATTTAACAAAATCACCATCGCCAGAGACAAATGGAGTAAATGTGGAGAAGGAGACTTATCTACTGTCAAGCAAGAAAACCACGAGAAACTCTTCGCAGTTATTATATACCACCACACACCATACCACATACTTAACACATTTTATAAACTGCAGTCAAAATTTCTGACGAATACGAAATAACGAAAATGATTTCACTCTACGATATAACTAAAAACTTCGCAAACGAAGAGTTTTGCGCTCACGTGGTCAAGAGATCAGCAGAGATGCAGGGCGCAAAAGGGGGTCACATGTGTGGAGAAGCGGACTCGCGAGACGAGGCGGCGCGGTGCCCGAAGTCTCGTGACGTAAGCCTGTAAATGACACTCTCACAACGTTGCGCAGTAGTCTTAACACATTCAGACAATTGAATATGTTATTTCGAAAAGAACACATCTCCAACCTGTGAGAAAAGGCGTTATGTTTGCCAGTTGATTCAGAACGTGCTTTTATTTGTTTGTTTTTTAAGGTCGCTTTTCATCTACTAGTCGAAACTGCGATCACTGTAATTATCATTGGTTTTTTAACTTTGGGGGTAACGTTAGAGGAATTCTCATACTGTATACGGACACACAAACATCCATGCCCCGGGCGGGATTTGAACCCGCGAGCTTTTAGCTTTGTTAAGGAAGAAAATGGCACTATTCGCCGTTCCTTACCATAATTTGAGGAAGGTGTGGATTTCTGTTTATTTCGAATAGACCACTATTGCAAAGTGCGCGAGTTGAACTGATGGTTATGTGGCCATGAACTGATGGTAATTGATTCAAGTAGATTGTACTCTTAAGTGTCAAACCAACTCAACGTTTCTGTTGTAATCAGCCCGTTTCGGTTTTATGAATGCAATTTATAGCGCTCTATGTTTTTAGACCATGCTAGAAAATCGTCTAAACAGAGCAAGCTGAATATTAAGTGCACTCTTTTACCCATGTTTTAATCATGCCCAAATGATTTTCAATTAATGTAATATATTCTTACGTTTATTTAATTGACGTACAACTTTGTAGGTATTTTGTAAACATTATCATTTTTAAAATCATATAAATAAATATTTTCTTTATTAATTTGCGTCTTGTACCTTGGTGTGAAGTTTCTAACAGCTAATGTTTTTCTGAATCGGCCTAAAATATTTCAGGTAGGCAAGATGCTAGACTAATGTGGATTATTGAAACACATAAACAAATATTCAATCCAGAACCACCCGCTTAAGAGAAATTTTCTTAGGTATTACTATTAATACATACTAAATATATTGTTATATTCAATAACAGGATATTTTTATTTGTGGAATGTGGAACATTTTGAAGCCATTTGGGACAAAACATTGCTCATGTTTTAAAAGTGGATGGCTTTCAGAAGATTCAGTAATGCAATAAGCACGCCAAAGTTCTCCTGTCTGAATCTCCTTAATTCTACGTGAAGACGCGGGGGAATAGTTCCCAATTTATTTGTGTGCTGGTCTCAAAGCATAGGTGATGTCACGGCCTGAGTAAAACACGCTTCTTGAATTTACGACCACCAACGGACACATTCTAAGGCAGCTGACGGCATTGTTGATACAGAAAGATCTGGCTTCATTTAATGTTTTTAGTTCATAGATAATTTTCACTTACTGACGAATCGTAGTTCAAATTACAAAGGTTGCTAAGCTTTCATAATCAAAGTGTTACGCAGGATTAAAATTTAAAACCAACCAGGAAGAACTCGTAGAAAATAGGTTCATACGGGCTAGGAACTCTAGTTCGTACGATTACCTTTCCCATCCACCGCACATCACTCTTTCTTCGTCAGCTGCGTTTCCGTGTTTAATCATTAAACTCTCAAAGAATCATTTCCAACCATATTATGTTGCCAACGACGTGGTCATTTTATGAATGATATTCAATTTTATTTAGAGGCCAAATCCTCAACGAAGAAATAAGACATTTCTTGAACATACGAGAGTGGGGACAATTTTTTTTGTGAGAATACGAGTATGGGTGGAAAATGTAAAATATGCACATGAACTAAGCGCATGGACATTTAATGACAACACCAAAATAGTCGTTCTCATATTTATTTAAGATTTTGAAATGACAGTACTGGTTTCATGTTCCGAAGCGTTTTAGCATACACGAGTTCACAACTTTACAAAAGCATTACATACCAGTTCTAAAGGCCCAGTTCGGCAGATGCTCGATTACCGCACATGCTGTGTCTGTCCGCACACTTACAGGTCACAGCATTGCTGATCAGTGTTGCTATGCATTCTCGCAGAAATTCTAGTAACCATCCCGTGACTGTCCGGTATGGAATGGCATTATTCCCAAGAACTTCCACAATTCCCTATGACATTCACGAGCATTTCTTCCGAGGAGAACGGCTGTCTTGAAGTATGGGCGCTGTTCGAAACATATTACATTCATCTCGCACAGCGGTAGTTAGACAACGATTTCACGTTGCTTTCTGTACTAATAGAGACACTTACAGAGGCCTTTGTGAATGTGAACACGCCTTACTGTAGCATATCTCTCACGCTACAAATAAAATTGTGCGCTTCGAAAACATTTCTTTAGAAAAAAATTTAGTTGCCATGACTTCAGCTCTAACCCTATCCCGTCGAGGTGGGTTGGTCCACGTCCTGACGGGGGATGCAGAGAAGGCTCTCAAGTGTTCCTTTCTCCATTTTTTTCATCTTCTTGCTTCTCATTTCATGTCATGTACGTTCTTTTCACTCCTTTTTCTTCCTCACTGGCCTTCTCTGTATGCTGAACGCCCACCCATGTGTTTGCCGTGCATGGCGACCCGTGTCGGAGGGAATGTGTGTTCTGGCAGTTGAGGCACCTGTTTGTTTCCTATCTAGTCCTAGTGCTACTGTTCGCCTTGCACTAAGGGGTACGTTGATTACGTATTTTGGGAAACATTCCCTGTAGGTTCCGACACACTCGCTTTGGCCCCAGACTCTTCTAGACGGGCGGTCGGGAGCTAACCCACTCCCGATCAATCGGCTCGGACTAGGTCTTGTACTGAACTCCAGGGTGAGCGGGGAATCCACGGCGGTGCAGCGCTGTGTTATTCCCCCACTATATCCTCGTGGCAACCCTGGCACTCCGATGGAGTGTCCCCTTGTTGGGCTCCGTGGTGGGTGGGGACCACGAGGATGAACCTATTCCATCTATATGGATACTTCACCTTTCCCCCCGCCCTCTTCCGCAAGGAAGAGGAGATGTGCAGAGAGAACTATTGACTTGAATAGTTTTTTTCTAAACAAGAAGATCGACCCAAGAAGCCTCGTTTCCTCCTCATGGCATGTGCCGAGGAAGGTAAGACTTTCAAAACTGTGAGTGCTGTTCGTCTGGCGCGAGCCATCGAAGAAGCCTACGGGAATCTCCAAGCGGTCGTGCGACAAAGGAAATGGAACCATTCTTTTTGAAGCGCGTACCGACGAGCAGATTGTAAAAATTCAAAATACGAAGCAGATTGCCGGCCTCCAGGTAGTAGTCACGGTTCATCCCACCTTGAACCTGAGCAAAGGCGTAGTCAACCACGAGGACTTTGCAACGGAAACGGAGGAAGATCTTCTAAACTTTTTAAGACCTTTGGCGTAACTGAGGTGTACAGGATCGGAAGGAAGGAGCAGGGGAAAGTGATCCCTACTTCTACCTTGATCCTTACTTTTGACCGACCATCCCTCCCGGAAAGGATCGTTACCGCTTTCTACAACCTCCGTGTGCGACAGTATGTGCCGAACCCTTTGCGCTGCTTCAAGTGCCAAAGGTTTGGTCATACCCAACAGCGATGTATGTCCGTAAACGCGGTTTGTCGGGAAGTGCGGATCATCAGTTCACGACCCACAACCCTGCGACAAACCACCGCACTGTGTGAATTGCGAAGGCGATCACCCAGCCAACGACAACCAGTGTCCCACGTTTCTCCGGGAAAGGGCAAATCCAAAAAATAAGGACTAACTGAAAAGGTTTCCTTCCCTGAGGCGAAGCGTAGGTTCCAAATCAGGAATCCAGTGGACCTATCACGATCCTTTTTCCAGTGCTGTAAAACCTAAGTCCTCGGGGGTAACAGCGAGTTGTCAAACTCACTGTACCCCAGCGGTAGTTTTCCACTTTAGTTGTCAGGTGTCGCCGACAGACTTCCCCGAAGATTCGGCATGTATCCAAGGTGGGAAAATTATCATTCCCACAAAGTACCAAAAACCTGTCCAGAAACTCCACCAGAAATCGACCACTTCCACTGAGACTTCCACTGAAATCGATCTTAAACAGACACCGCCTCCCAGGAAAAATACGTCATCCAAATCCCGTCCACCTCTTTCTGTCTCTGAGAATCACTTCGGACGATCCTCCAGCCCCTGTAGATCTCGGTCACCCGTGGCGAAAAGTCGGGAAAACCCCCCGACCATATCCAGCAGCAGTCAGGATGACTCTGCTGTTGATGAGGAACCCCACGAGAGTTCCTCTACAACCATTCAGAAGGTGAGAAAGAAAAAAAAGCAACCAAAGAAATAATTTCTCATAATGGCTCTCTCATGGAACTTAAATGGTCTTCGTGCTCACATCAGAAGAATTAAGATTAATAATTTCTCGCCACAAACCATTTATAGTCTGTCTTCAGGAAACTCATCTTCTCCCTCATCATCCCCTGTCTCTACGCGGATTTAATATCTATCGGTTCGATCAAGACGACGGACTTCGTGCTCACGGCGGCATCGCGGTACTCATCCGCGACTCCCTGTTCTCGGAGGAACACAACGTTCGAACCGACCTCCAAACAGTTTGCGTTCGGGTACACCTACCATCCTTCTCTTTACGTTGTGTAGTGTATACATTCCCCCTGGCCAAGTCGTGTCACAAGAGGAACTCGAAGATGTTTTTTCTCAGTTGCCCGCCCCTTTTCTTATTGCGGGGGATTTTAATGCCCACAATCCCCTCTGGGGTGGCACGAGGACCTGCCCGAGAGGTTCTATCCTCGAAAATATTATTGACCAACAAAACTTAATTCTTCTGAATTCCGGCAATCACACTCATTTCTCCATGGCGTCAAACTCCTCGTCAATCGATCTGGCACTCTGCAGTCCATCCCTATCTACCATGGTAGAGTGGACTGTACTCGATGATCTACATGGGAGTGACCATTTTCCCACTTTGGTCCACTTTAATATCCCTAATTTAGACGTCATCCACCCTCCTCGCTGGCTATTCCGTCGAGCCGACTGGGATACATTCAGCGAGAAAATTATAATGCCAGACCACTTTTCAAATAATATCGATACCTTGGTGGCCCAATTCACCGACGCCCTTCTTCGCGAAGCCACCATTGCAATCCCGAAGTCTACGTGTCGGCCACGACGCGTCCCTGTGCCTTGGTGGAATGCTGACTGTGCCACCGCGGTGCGTGCACCGAAAGCAAGCTCTCGCGAGGCTCAATAGGTTCCCCACCGCATCAAACCTGATCGATTTCAAAAGAAAGCGGGCCAGAGCCAGATTAGTAATACGGGAAAGTAAGACCGCTTCCTGGAGAGCCTTTATTTCTTCTCTTTCTTGCCATACCCCGCCTAAAGTAGTATGGCGAAAGATCCGACAGTTCGGAGGAAGATTTTCCCCACCATCTGTCCCAGGACTTCTGATATTGGAAATCTTATTACTTCTCCAGAAAAAGTAGTTGAATTGGCCTGTCATTATGAAAATACCTCCAGGTCCTTACACTACTCCCCTAGCTTCTTGAAAACGAAGAGTAGAATGGAGAAATGCAGATTGGACTTCTCAACCTGCCTGGAGGAAGATTATAACGCCCCTTTCTCCATGGATGAATTTTCCTGTGCGCTCGCCCGTGGGAAAGATTCTGCTCCAGGACCAGACCAGATACACAACCAAATGTTAAAACACCTGGGGAAGAGGCACGTATCTTTCTCCTCCGTATCTTCAACAAGATTTGGATGGAACATACCTTTCCTAGAACCTGGCGCGAAGCGATTATTATTCCTATTCCTAAAGAAGGAAAGGACAGGACAAAGCCGTCAACCTACCGTCCAATCTCGCTCACAAGCTGTATATGCAAACTTCTGGAGCGAATGGTGAACACGCGTTTGGTCTGGCACCTGGAACAGAGAAACCACCCCCATCCAATGTGGATTCAGGAAGAACAGGTCAACCATGGACCACCTTGTCACCCTTACCACACAGATCTTCACTGCTTTCGTGCTACGTCAACACCTGGTAGCAATTTTCTTCGATATAGAGAAAGCTTATGATACTACCTGGAGGTACGGCATTCTTCGCACCATCCATTCTTGGGGTCTTAGGGCCTGGCTCCCCCTTTTTTTAGTAGCCTTTCTTTCCTCAAGATACTTCCGCGTTCGCCTTGGTGACAGGGTATCTGCCAGCCACCATATAGAAAACGGAGTCCCTCAGGGCTCAATTCTGAGTGTCACTCTGTTTGCCATCGCTATTAATAGTATAGCGTCGATAATCCGAGAGCCGGTGAAAGCATCGCTCTTCGTTGACGACTTTGCCATTTTCTGCTCTTCCAAGAGTATTCAAGTGATAGAGAGACAGATTACAACTTGTCCTCAACAAATTGCAGGAATGGGAGTGATGCGACAGGTTTTAAATTCTCCGCATCAAAAACTAACTGCATGCACTTCTGCAGGATTTATCATCTTCATAACCACCCCGACCTTTTCTTGGAAGCCATCTTCTACCTTTTGTGGACTCCGCAACTTTCCTTGGGCTTACTTTCGATAAGAGCCTAACTTGACGAAATCATATACGTAAACTGAAAAGCCGATGTGTCTCACCTCTGAACCTCCTCCGCACCCTTACAGGCAGCTCTTGGGGAGCTGACCGTGTGTGTCTCTTGCGTTTGTATAGAACCCTCATCCGCTCTATTTTGGAATTATGGATGTATTGTATATGGGTCAGCGTCACCATCAACCCTCCGGCCATTAAATACCATTCACAACGCCGGTATAAGAATTAGTACAGCGCCTACCGCACGAGTCGCATCGAATGCCTCTTGGCCGAAGCTGGAGAACCATCTCTGAGCCGAAGGCGAGATATTTTATTAGCCTCTTATGGGGCTAAAGTGTCGGGACTGGTTGACCACCCTTGTCGTTTAATCATCCACCCAGAAGTATGAGTCCTCGTACATTCTTCGAACATCGTTACCCCATCCCCCAGGTATTAGATTACGAAATCTTCCGGGAATTAAATGTAGAACTTCCCAGCCCCTGTGAAACCCACAAGTGATTGGATCCCTTCCTTGGAAACTCCTCCTTCCAGTATTGACTTCAGACTCTCCCATCTGCCCAAACAAACTACTAGTCCTCTGGTTTACCAGAAGCAGTTTCTGGATATGAGAGAATCCTATCCGGATCATTTATTCTTATACACGGATGGTTCATCGTGCAGCGACGCGGTGGCATGTGGTTTTTACTGTATCAGGGCCACCAATCATTTCGGCTTCACTCCAAATGCAGTATTTTAACTGCCGAAATGTATGCAATCTTTGAGGCCCTAAAATACATTGAATCAGCGATCGTTGCGGCGAGTAGTTATCTGTTCCGATTCTCTCAGCTCTCTTCAAGCTGTCTCCCGGCCTTCGGTCAGCTACCTGACTTGATCCGTTCAAAGCCTGATTCATCGTCTTCTGTCCCGCCGTATGCACCTGGTATTTAGTTGGGTCCCCAGGCCACGTGAGTATCAGAGGGAACGAACTGGCCGACCAGGCAGGCGAAATCAGCGACTCGTAAAACTCGTATCGACATCCCTTCTGTGCCATTGTCCGATGTTCAGGCTTTCTTGAAACGATCCGTGCTTAGAGCGTGGCAAACAGAGTGGCACAATAGCACTATCAAACTAAGTGCGATAAAGAATTCTGTGTATCCCTGGCGCTCCTCATCACGGTCCTGTAGGCGCGAGGAAGTTATTTTAACCCGTCTTCGTATCGGTACACTGCCATTTCTCTCACGGTTTCATTCTTCGAAATGAAACTCCCCCCATCTGTGACTCGTGCAAGACTGTTCTTTCCGTGGAACACGTCCTGGTGTACTGTAGGAAATTTGTTGAGCAGTCGACGAAGACATGACCTGGGCAACATCGCTACAAGTGGTGCTGGGGATGACGATTCTGCGCTCTCAAACCTTTTTTGTTTTTTGAGAGAAAGCGGAATATATAATTTTATTTGAAAGAACAATGTTTTGTGTTGTTTTTTGGCCTCTTTACAGCCAATTTTACGTTTTAAGATAAATTTTACACGCCCTTTTTCTATTTTCCTTCATGCCAGTTTCTACATGTATACTTGATGCAGAATTCGAGCCTCCTTTTTAGCCAATGTACATGCTTTTAAACAGTGAGTAAGTTACATATGCAACACTGAATATTCTTTTCTCCAAATACTATGGCATGGGCGCAAATGACCACAGCAGTCGAAGCGCCCTTT